>PVIA01000112.1:625342-648438 GCA_004024845.1 Tonatia bakeri
GGGGGGGGATAGTGTTGGGGGTGGCGGCGTTAGGGCGGGCCGCTGGCGGGCGACTGGGGCCCTCCGCGGCTGCGCGTGCGCTGTAGTGTCTCCAGCGCCGTGTGTCTCCGCGCGGCGGGGGCTGGCGTTGGCGCTGGAGGCAGCCTTGGGTTGGTAGTCCGCTGCTGTCGCCTAGACGTCCGCCTGGAGCAGATGGAGGCAGCCCGCGGCCGCTAGCAGGAGGGCAGCAGCTGCGAGGCCAGGGCAACTCTGGGACCTCCGCAGCTCCCACCGGTGGGGCAAGACGACCGGGCTTTAAGAGCGAGGTGTGCCAGGCATAGGGAGGGAGGGCCTACAGGCTGCCAAATTTGTTTGAACCCACTGTAATGGAAAAACTCCAGTGAGAGCATCTGCATAATTTAACCCCCCTCCCCCACCTTTTTTTTTTTTTCCTAATCGGAAGACAGCGTTCTCAGGGAAAGCGAGACTAACGTCTCCAAGTCACACACCTATTAAGTGGAAGAACCTGGACTAGAAACCGGGTCTGGTTTACCAAGGTTTTTTAAACATACTGTTCTCACTGAAGTGGAGATGACTAATAGTACAAATAGTTCTTATAAAATATTTGATTTTGGAAATATTAATGGTGCTATTACTTGGGCATTCAGGACTATGGATGTGATTCAGTGCTGGAAAGCCCCAGCCATTCCATCCTCCTTGTGCTTCAGCGCCTCATTTCTTCATTAAAGCACAGTTCTGTGTGCCAGGCACTCTGCAGGAAGCTGGAGGTATAGAGATAAACAAGAACCAGCCCTCCACATCAGGCAGAAGAGAAAATTCCCCAGACACCAGTAACTGACGCAGGTAGAGGAAATGCAGTGGGCATCAGATACGAGGCTCCGTGGAGACTCGGGAGGAGATCTCATTTCTGGCTGACTGGAGGAGAAACTCAGGAAGGGAGTAGCATCTGACCTGGATCTATAAGACTGGGTCATTTGGGGACATTTAGAAACGGGCAGTGCATTCCAGGTGGAAGGTTCGGTGTTAGCAACAAAATTTCAGGTGAGTGTGAGGAATGAGGAATAGTTTGCTTTGCCTAGAATGTAGGGGTGAATAAGGAGGCCACCATTATAGAGGGGACAAGATAAGGAGCTGGTAGTGGAGAGCTTTGGAGGGTTTCTAAGCAGAGAATGACAGTGCTGTGGCTGTGGCTGGTTGGTTAATCTGGCTGGCAGGTGGAACCCTCAGCTGCAGCGAGGTTGCTGGACCAAGGGTCCTTGCAGCTTTGAGGCCATGTGAGTTAGCTAATCTGGGAGCACAAGGCTTCATGGAGCCAACCTCTGTGCAGCAGGATTGTGGATGAAAAATGCAGCTGGAATGGGAAAGGGTCCAAATTGAACTGGGAGACTGTTGGACTGCAGGGGGTAGCCTGTCATAGTGTTTCAGACTCCCACAGCATTCTTGGTAGTAGATTGTGAAAATGTACTCGTAGTAGTCCTGTAACAGAGGTATCCTCCTGGCCACAAGCAGCAGTTAATCAGACTGTTTGTCTCTCTGTGCAGAGGGCAGTTATTACTATTTTTTTGATGCATCCCTAGGGACCAAACATGGAGCTATAAACAGGGCAGCCTGTTTCAGCAGCTGAAAGGGAAATCGGTTACAAAGATTATAGATTTACCTTCATGCCACTCTTTATTTTAAACTGGTCAAACAATTTTGTGCATATGAACTGTTAAAATGAAATATTTTTACCTTAAAGGCGAGACAGAGTATCTTAGAGGACTTTATAAATGTATCTTTAATTAGTTCTATTTTATCATCTATGAAGTACTACATTATGTAGTTGTCCCTGAATGAAATGGATAGAAGTGGTCCATGTAAATCAAATTAATTCAAGCCAGACACGTAGCCATTTCCCTAGGGTCTGGGTCTGGGCATCTGCTAGATCAGGGGTGTCAAACTCACTTTCACTGGGGGCCACATCTACCTTGAGGTTGCCTTCAAAGGGCCAAATGTAATTTCAAGTCCTTAACAGTTAAGGAGTAGTTGCATTTATGCAGTCCAAAAATTATTTCAGCCCTTTGAAGGCAACCACGAGGCTGATGTGGCCCCCGGTGAAAATGAGGGTGACACCTCTGGTGATGCTTCTGGCTTTGCCTTAACACCTCACCTGCTGGAGAAGAGCAAGGGTTCCCCAAGGCTCTACTCATTACTCCCCATACAAATGTGTAGTAATGTTCCACATATGAATGTTTTCACATATGAATGTTTAGAAACTTCCTGTGTTGGTATATGAAATATATATTCTGTGTGCTTGGCAGCTTCTTTATCTAGTGGGTACTTGGGAAGAGGGACAGGATGAAAGACTGTCTTGTAGCAATTCCTTTGGTGAATGATGTTAATCAGTGGTATAAAGCAGGAGCATGCTGTCTGGAATAGGAAGACAAACCTGGAATTGAAATCTAGTGCCATCACTTACTCCGTGTGGCTTTGGGTCTGACGTGTACGTCACCTGAGTCTCAGAATCTTCATCTGTGAGATGGTGGTCATAATAATCAGCTCACAGATGTCAGGTAGTCTGATAGCATTCGAGGAGGGCTCCAAAATGTCAGCAAGGGAGGCCCTGTAAGTGTGCATGAGGAGAAGCAGGTAGGATTAGAGGCCTGCCCACGGAGGTAGGCTAATCTGAGGCCAGGTGTGGGCTCTGCCCTTTCCTGCTGTGTGATTTCGGATGAATTCCTGAACTGCCATGAACATCAGGTTCCACATCTTTCAAATGGAGGAAGTAATTATATCTGTTCTGCGGTATTGATTTGGGGATTACACATAGCACATTTTCTGGAAAAAAGAATAAGAGAACATTATAGTTGAAAGGGACCTGAGAAAGCCTCCTTACCCTAACACCCTCCCATCTGCATCCCCACTGTGGGAATTTTATTTTTATCAACCCTGACTGTGTTTAAATATTTCCAGTGACAGAAACTGCCTTCTGTACAAGGTGCTCCATTCCATTATTGGATCCTCTTCAAGGAAAGAAAAATCTTCTTCTTGTACAGCTCACACTGCCTCAGTGTAACTTGCACACATTGGTCCTCTTCTATACTCTGTTAAAAAAAGATTAGTCTTTTTTAAATTATTATTTTTTATTTTGAAGTAATTGTAGATTTATATGCAGTGGTAAGAAATAATACAGAGAGCTTCCTTGCCTTTATCTGGTTTCCCCCAATGGTAACGACTTGCGGGACCGCGATGCAAGATCACAGCCAGGAGACTGACGTTGACCCGACAGAGGGGCGGGGCTTCTCCGTCACCACTGGGACCTCTCGGGTGGCCTTTGCACAGCCCCACCGGCGTCCCTCTCTTCCTCACCCTCTGCAGTCACTATTTGTTCTCTACGGCTATAATTTCCAAATGGTATGCAAATAGAATCATACATTATGCAACTTTTGTCGTCTTTTTTTCACTCAGTGTAATTCTCTGGAGATTAATCCAGGTCCTTGCATGCATCGATAGTTTGTCCTTTTTTGTTCCGTAGCAGTAGTGTTTGATAGTCTGGCTGTACTGCCATTTGTTTAACCATTCACCTGTTGGAGGTCATCTGGGTTGTTTCCAGGTTTGGCTGTTAGGAATAAGCAGCTATAAACATTTGTGTACGGGTTTTTGCGTGATTGTAAGTCTTCATTGTCTTCCATTCTGGAATAAGTGGGTAGGAGTGCAGTTTCTGGATCATATAGAGGTTGCAAATTAAGTTTTTGAAGAAATTGAGACTTCTTCCAAAGTGGCTGCACCGTTTTGTGTTCTCAGTTATCCGGCATCCCTGCTAGCATTTTGCAGTCGCTGGTTTTATTTTCGCTGCTGTGATTGGCGTGCAGGGCTGTCTCGCTCGTCAGGGTTTTAACCTGCATTGTCCGAATGGCTAGTGACGTTAATGTGGCTTACTTAACATCTGTGTCTCTTCTTCCAGATAATGTGTTTTTGTGTGTTTTGCTCAAGTTCTAATTATATTTTTTGCTTTTTTTTTCGCTGAGTTTTTGAGAGTTCATTATATGTTCTCCAAACTAGTATTTTATTGGATATGTAGTTTGCAAATAGTTTCTCCTACTCTGTAGATTTTTTCTTTTCTGGTCCCTTTAACAGATCTTTTGCAGTGCAAGTTTTTAATTTTGGGACATCCAAATATCAGTCTTTCCCTCTATGTACAATACTTTTGGTAACATGTCTAAGAACTCTTTGCTTACCCTCAATTCCAAGGATTTTCTCCTGTGTGCTTTTTCTCTGTGCTTTATGGTTTTACATCTCACATTTAAGTTCATGATCCATTTTGCACTATGTTTTTGTATAAAGTGTGAGACTTAGGTTGACTCCCCCCACCTCAGTGAAAGTCCAATTCCTTTAGCAAAACAATTTGTTGAAAATCTTTTTTACAATACTATGTGACTTTGGACAAGACCAGTTACCTACCGGGTTCTGTCTCCTCTGTTCTAAAAGTGAGGAGGCTGTATCAGGACTAGGTTGGTGTTATTCCAGCTCTGTTCCTGGAAGGTCTGCGGTCCCAAGAGCCTCTGTAGCAGCAACAATAAGAAGCACATGGGACCCTCATGCCCTCATCTCCGACTTCATTCAGAGCAGCGCTGCTTTTCATGTTGTGTATTTTTGAGGGTCTGTCTGTCTGATACTGGATTTGCTGCAGTGCCCCACCGCTAAAAACGAGGTTGCAGAGCACTGAGTTTGGTAACGTCTGAAGTGCCTTTCTGCAGTGAATTGCTGCGATTCTAAGTGTTTGGTGTCAGAAATTACTTTTCCCTTTACATATTAGCCTGCAGGCTCCTCTCTTAGTTTATTGAGACCTTACTCATATGAAATACTTTCCTTGTTATCCTGTCATCTCTCCTTGTAAAAATGACAGGCTTCATGAAATCAATTAAATTGCTTTGCATAAATCAGTTTACAAGTTATATGTCAGAATTAAAAATGTGTTGAATATATTAAAATTTTGCAGTGTAATCATCCATTCCACAGAATCATTGTGGCTGAGAGAGAGGATAAGGCACTAATATCACACATGAGCCATGAACCAATCTTCCAGCGTTTACAAGTAGCTACCCCTCTCTCAGCATCCACCTGCCTAGCTCTTGCCAGTTCACAAAGCACTTGCAAACAGCTTTTAGACAGTCTATTGAGGGTTACTGGCAGCAGGTTTTCGAGGTCCACAATTCAGCCTGCCTTGTACTTTCTGCCTGCCTTCAAAATGAAAAAACTGAGACTTAGACAATTTGAATAACTTTCCCTAAGTAACTGAACTAGTAAGTAGAAGACCTGAAACAAGAGCTCATACTTTAAAAAATATTTTATTTATTTGTTTTTTCAGAGAGAAGGGAAGGGGGGGAGAAATAGAGGAAAAGGAACATTGATGTAAGGGAGAAACATCTATTGATTGCTTCTTGCCTGAACCCAGACCCGTGGACCAAACCTGCAACCCAGGCATGTGCCATGACCAGGAATCAAACTGGTGGTCTTTTGCTTTTCAGGATGACGCCCAACCAGCTGAGCCATACAGGTCAGGGCAAGAGCTCATATTTTTAACACCTACTCCAGTTATTGTCCCCTCTATATTTTATAATATAAAGGTTTCAGCGGGTGTTTTCCAAAAATTGGCATTTTCTACTGTCATTATTTACCTGTAAAATGGGCTAATAACATACTAAACTCAAATAGTTGCAGATTTTTTAAAATTAAATAGGGTTAATTGAGAGTGCATTTGAAAAAAATGTTACACTACAAAGTGCTCTCTGTTTGAGTGATGTTTATTATCGTGGGCTTGGCTAGGTCTCTGAATTCTAGCAGGCAGCTGCGTGTGCTTGCTGATTCCTATTCATTGGAAATGTGTTTGTTTATATTGTAGTATATGATCTGTTTTTCCTTTAGTGCCCACGTGGCCAAATTGTGAACTGCCATATTAATAAGACTCAAACATGTTTGAGAGGGTGGTTAGACTTAATGGTTTCCATAAAGTTGTTTTAATAGTGGCTTTTCAACAGATGGACAGTTTATATTGGACCACATTTCGGTGCCAGTGTGGTGATTGAAGTTTTCAACAGATGGCACACAAATACTTGGGAAAACACCCTCCCAATATTGTCATAAAAAAGACTTGAAGAGTGCCAGGAAAATGATAGTTTATATCCTCAAGTCCTTAGCCTGTGCTATCATAATTATAATTTAGATGATTTGGAAGTTTCCCTTTCTGGCACTCGGATTTATTTTGTAGATTAGATGATGAGGAACACTCTGTTGTCAATTAGATATTCAACATGGATTTAGCATTAAATCTTTTGATTATTGATGGACATACATAACTTCCTATTCTACTTCTGTGCCATATATAGAGAATGTAACCTTCCATAAAAATAAACTGTAAGGGACTTACAGGCTTTTTTTTCTGAAAAGTATTAATTTATAAGGAAAAACAAGCTCGTCAAACTTAGAATTTTCAGATATACTCCTCAGAAGGATGAATTTCCCAACCTCCCAAGTTACCCCACTTCAGGGCTGACCACTTGACACTGTTTCTGGAGTCAGTAAGTGAGGAATCGGGCAGTAAGCAGAGCAGTGTGGGGTGGGGTCGTCTGTGGGGGTGTTGGTGGCTATCAGAATGACAAAGGGTATTTACTGAGGTTTAGTGGGTGGAGGCCAGAGTGCCTAGGCTTGCACAGTACAGTTCAGTGCAAGGAAGAAATGTCCTATTAGATGCCTGAATATCTGGCTGGATACTCATCTGAGCCTGGAGCTTAGGTCTGCTTAAATTAACTTACAGAGTAAGTTTTGTAATACAGTGGTTTTTCCCCCCACAGAGTATTAGCACCCATCCATACCTCTGCTCTTTGATTTTATTATGCTGCTATATGAAAGGTTGAAAGACTTCTCATCTTCTGCTTTTGAATCCTGACTTCCTCATGCTCAGTAAGTGCAAGTATTTACATACTTTATTATGTCTTTTTGTGTAGTTATTTACATGGTAAAACAGATAGTCATATAAATGCCCTTCCCTTTTCTATTCCAAATAGGGCATCATATTAATATTCGTAAAGTTTTGTCTATAGGTAAGTAATATTATCTGTGAGTTTCTGGATTTAAAGAGATAGTTATAAAATGCTTATTATAATAAGGGGCCCTGAGACTAATCAGGATGAGAAACATTGCTACAGAAAATTAAGCAATAAGAGACAAAGTCTTTCTCCACTTGTTGTCTTGTGCACATGTAATTCCGTGTAGGAATCATTCAAACAAACAGTCAAGGGCATGAGTCTATGTCTTTAATAAGGACTATAATCCTAATAAATTCTGTCTCCCTTTGCTTGTATGGAAGTTTTAACTGATTTTCTTTTGGCAAATGGCATCAGTTAGATTTTCTTTATGCCTGTCATTACAGATGGCGTTTAATGGTTGCTTTAGTTTGAAGTATCCTGGCAACCCCCGGCCAGGGGACTTGATTGAAGTGTTTCGTCCTGGCTATCAGCACTGGGCCTTGTACTTGGGTGACGGCTACGTCATCAACGTAGCACCTCTAGGTGAGGTTTGTCTCCAGCAGCTCCTGGGGCTTCTTAGTTTTCTTATTACAAGAAAGGATCATGCACAGAATGACAAAATTAAACAAAATAAGATGAGAAAGTAGATGCATATAGCTGATCTAGGTTTAGGGAAGAACATTTTAAAACCAATGTGACATTGAAGAAATCACAAAGGCCAATTAGCGTAAAAATTTAAAACTTCTGGTTTAAAACAGAAAGCACCGTTAAAGAGTAAAGAATCAGCTAGGAACAATAATTGCCACAAACATGACAACAGGCAGCGTTTTCATATACCACACAAATTGGTTATTTCAATTCATTCAACATTTATTTATAGATTACTGAGTATGTGCCAAATGCGTTTCTAGATGCTGGGGGCACATAAACCTCTCCCAGTGTGGTGGGGCTTACGTTCTGTTTGTGGGTGGGGGTGTGGTAGAGTGGGTGAGAGAGAGAGAGAACACAGAGAACAATGTTAGAATGAAGATAAGTAAATAAGTAATATGGAGAAAATAAATCATAGAAGCAGGACAAGAAGTGCTAGGAGGGTCTGTACTTTTAAATGAGGTGGTTGGGAAAATCTCATAAGAAAGTAACATTTGAGAAACAACTTGAGATGAGAAAACCAGACAGATGATATTTGGGAAAGAGTTTCTCAGGCCAAGTGGACAGTAAACACCCAAATCCCTAAAAAACAAACAGGCAAACAGTTATGGAACAGTTTGTAGGAGAAGAAAGCAAAAGCCAATACCTGTTTTAGCTTTTTTGTCATCTCAGGATTGTCAAATAAAATGACAGATTTTATGCCTGTCGCATTAGCAAAAGTTAAAACAATAGTAGCAATCATTGTTGATAAGGGTATAATGAAATGAATACAAAGATATTGTTGATGTCAATATGTCGATAAAATGATTCACAAAACCAATCTACTACTATGTGTTAAGAGTCTTAAAAGAGCTGACAGGCTCTGAGCCTGCCGCGGGACGTCTGCAAGTCTGTTCTCGAGAGATATGTAAGGCTTGTTGACTGGCATTCCTATGTCAGGGTGTTCACATCTATCTCATTTATAATGGTTTGAAAAACAGATAATGCTTTTGTACAACAGCGGAATGGTGAACGAATTATTATTTAACCACTAAATATTAGACATCTGTGTTTAGCAAGATTCTTCAGCTGCAAGTAACAGTAATCAACTCAAATGAGCTTAAACAAAAAGATCACTAACTGTTTCACTAAGGAAAACTACAAAAAAGGGACAGATGGTGCTGGCCTCAGGGGTGCCTCGACTGAGAAGTTTGAACACCCTAAGACCCTCTCTCTTGTGTCTGTACTTTCCTCTACCTGTTGTCCTCATTCCCCTAGGCCCTATCTCTCTGAGAAGCTGAACTGACAACCCTCAGCAGCGTTAGGCCCTTACTCTTCCCATCCTGTGACTCAGCAGAGGAGACAGCAGATCCTTGCATGTTGCAGTAAGAAACTCTAGTTCCTCCCGTCTGGGCCCCATACCCATTGCTGACCCATCTCTATGCCCAGGAGAACGGGATACTCACCGGCCTAGAGAGAGTCTTTTCCCAAAAAGAGAGGCAGTGATGGGATGAGGCGCCAGATAGAAAAAAAAACAATAGCCACTAAAAACCACATTTCTGGACATGTTTAATTGCGTAAGTGATGATCCTTGTAGGATATTTATTTGAAAATTCCAGGTTAAATGCAACATGTAATAAAACTCTGTTGGCTGAAAAAAAAGAGTATATGCACACACGAATGCACCTAGATGTATGCTAATAGAAGAAATAATAGACGTACATTAAAATAATCGTAGTTATTTCTGGTGGCAGGATGCTGGATGATTTATATTTATGTGTTTATGCTGTATTTTTCTGTACTTTCTAAATGTTTAGAAATGAGCACAATATATTAAGAAAAATATATACAGATAAATAGCCTGGAGTATCTTTCCCCCCTCGGGGTACCTTTAAGAAGAAGTGCTTATAGGCCCAAGTCTTACTATCTTGAGAACTTTCAATGAAGTAATTTTAGCAATATTTTGAGATAGTTTCTTCTTCTAGGATATTGAAAATGGAAATAACAAATAAAATGACATTTATGATACAGAGCTGGTATTTTCTGTAGAGCCTAGTGATTAATACTTAGCAGCTCTCTGCGTTATCCCTGCAACTTTCATATCTGGAAAATCATATGAGATTTTGGTGCTGTCTCCTTATTTCCATATTGTAAGTTTCATATTAATGTGGTCCAGTCACTGAGCTATGATTCTGTAGGCTGAAATTTAATACCTGTTTTCTGCTGTTAACCACTCATGCGATATTTTGCAAGTCAGTTTACCTCTCTAAGCTTCAATCTCCTCATCTCCAAATTGATTACATCAGAGCAGTAAAAAAAAAAAAAAAGTTCAGTAATTTTAACTAGGATATATGTGATCAAAGAACTTGTCTTGTGTAAGAACTTCCGATGTGTGAGCTTCGGAAATGCTGCTCCAATGAATAGGACCTTGGCAGACAGAACGAAAGAGGAGTGGGAAAGAAGGCTCGCTTTCAGTCATTACTGAAAGGAAAAGTGTCTAAACACTAGGTATGTAGAGACCCTCCCTCTCATGATTTATTGGAACAATGGCACTCTTGGACAGATGGAGAGGGACTGGAGCTGGGAGTTGGAGCGACACTGAGGAACTGTCTGTCCAGCCTCAGATGACAGCTGTGGCAGGTCAGGATCCAGAGGTCCCTGGCAGTCCAGGCAAATGCTTACCCACAGCGGCAGCTAAGACAGACTGACGGGGCGTGGGGCCTTCCAACAGGTGGGTGAGCCACAGCACGGGGCCACGTGTAGCTGACAGTGCGTGTTAGGTTAGGCTCAGGTTCAAGACCAAGACTTAGAGTCTTGGCCAAAGAAACTGGCAAGACAAAAGCAGTGACTCCGGCTGACCCCAGCTGACCCCTCAGAGGAGTGAGGTATTGTGCAGATTGCAAATCAGACCCAAGTGGAAGCCTAGTTGAAAGAATAAGTGGAAAAGGTGGGGGTGAGGGTAAGGAATGCGGCTTAGATGCTAGGAGAGCCCTACTAATGATAACACACTACTGCCAAAGCCACAGTGTTAGTTGGGAAGGGCTCACATGCTGAGAAAGAGACTGCTGTGTAGAAAATGTGGACAATGATCCCATCTGTACTGTGTTAGAAACATATACCAAGATCTCTAGTAATAATACCAGTTGAGAGAGAACTTTTCACTCAAAAAGGGGTATGGTTTTCTCACCCAATTTGCTCTTGGGGAGATTTAAATTTCCCAAAGTTTTCTTGCACTCTCACTCCTACAGTAGTGGATAAGTGTGTTGTTAAGTTACAATGAGTGCTTAAGATTAACAAATCTTAAACTGGTAAGATCAAGTGATTTCTGGTTTGATGATACATTTGGAACACAGCTGGCTTTAGTTATCCCAGCACTTTCAGTCTTTAGACGGTGTGGAGTTGCCTGGGCCACTGTAGCTTGCTAACCAGAATTCTCCTTACAGAGGATGGCGTTCCTGCATCATTTACAAGCGCCAAGTCTGTCTTCAGTAGGAAGGCCCTGGTGAAGATGCAGCTTTTGAAGGATGTTGTGGGAAATGACACGTACAGAATAAACAATAAATATGATGAAGCATACTCCCCTCTGCCCACGGAAGAAGTCATGCAACGGTCAGAGTTTGTTATTGGGCAGGAGGTGGAGTACGACGTGCTGGTCAACAACTGCGAGCATTTTGTGACTTTGCTTCGCTATGGAGAAGGCGTTTCAGAGCAGGTGAGTTTTCTTTGAGAGATGTGTAAGGAGTTCCTTACATTGGGGAAAGAATATTGTCTGCGAGAAGGTTCCCAGGCAGAAGATGACAAGAACAAGAAAATAAGAGAACACTGAAAGACAAAGAAGGGAATTGAGTTGTTCAAGGTCATGCAGCCAGTTGATGGCCAAACTGAGAATAGAATGTTAATATCATACATTTGGGGTAGAAGGAACTTGAAGCAGAATCAGTACCATAGCTTCTGTCCTTCAATTTTTTCCCTTGTTATCCCACCTTACAACAGTCTTAAATCAGTAATCTTATATAGTGAAAACATGTGCTGAAAAGATTGTTGACCGTTTTGCGTGGGAGTTCATTTGCCAAAAACAGACAGTAATTCTAACACTCTTTCTCATTAGCTGACAGAGGCCAGCAGATGACATATCTTGATGGGTTTGTAAATGTTTTCTATCAACTTACAATGCTGGTTTCAAAGGTATTTCGTGCTTTTAAGTTGATTCATTGAGATTTTGGATTATTTTTAATGAGTAGCAGACCTTATTTTTAAAGTAGCTTGCAACTTTGTCATTTACCTCCACTATTTCGTAGTGTGGCGGATTTGTGACTAAAAGCATGCTGGAGTCAATTGCTTTTTCCCTACCTGTCATCCCACCAATTCAATTCCATCGTTGATATTTTAACCTAAAGATTTTTAAAGTGGTGTAAGAAAATGAACATATAAAGGCTTCCAGTATCTTGAAATGGTGGGTCAGTTATATAAACATCTATTCTAAGAAATGAGGTTAAGATTCTTCTCGTGGAAGGTTAGGAAAATCGAGATGAAACATAATAAAAGGATACATTTGTTTTCATTAGGAAATGATTTAATTGGAAATTAATTATTATTAGGAAATGCATTAACATAATGAATGTACTACCCACATGGAACAATAAATTGCTTCTGGGCCAGAACACAGAGTACATACACACAAATTTCTGCTCACGTTTGCTTTGGAAGCTAGTGGTATGGCTAGAAATTGAGTCCATTTTTCTCTGTTGTTAAATGGTACAATTCCACTGCACTCATTGAGCCATTTTTTAAAAATATGTCTAAATGAAAAGGAATTAGAGTCATCATCTTGCTTTGACTTTCACTTGCAATCCATCATCTTTTCACTTTTCATACCCAGAATCAAGAGCCATAAAAATTCATCACCCCTCAGCAACTAGTAGAACGGCTCCCTAGCAGGTCCTGATGACGAGCGTGCAGTGAGAGCCCTAAGAACCCACCTGAGCTCTGGAATTCGGCCGACCTGGGGTAGAGCTCCATCTTCCCCACTTACTAGCTGGGTGATTTGGGGCACATTGTTTATCAGTTTCCTAATTTATAAACTGAAGTTGTTTTGTAAGTTACAGGAGATATTTGAAATCCCTCAGCATTCTGTATTACATATTATCCATCCTAATAAACACTGGATATTATTCTTAATGGCACTATTTTAGGAATTTTATAGATCTCTGTTGGCACTCTTTAATAAAAACCTCTCTGATCTAACAGGAAATATAGCACTTTAATTATTATTTTTATTACTGTAGATAATTAATAGTATTACTACTAGTCATAGCTGGTCATAGATTAGTTTTTTGGTTCCATTAAGGCTTAGGGGTCTTGAGCTTAGAACAGTACTCCTGGGAAAAGGCTATGTGTTTCCTCCAATTAAAAAAGAACTGTGAATGCATTTTTTAAAAATGAAAAAGGTGGTATTATTGCTCTCTCTTTTTCTCCTTCATGCTTTTCTGTATTTTTAAAAATTTAACAAACATTATTTTTTAGAGTAGTTTTAGATTCACAGCAAAATTGAGCTCAAAGTCCAGCATTCCTGTATCTCCCTGCCCACCACACGTGCATAGCCTTCCCTACTGTCTACGCCCCTCATCCGTGTGGTATGTTTGTCACCAGAGATCAACAACATCAGTGTGTCATCATCACTTAAAGTCCATAGTGGAAGAAACCAGGATGTGTTAGCCCAAAATATATCACTTAGATGTGAAGATTACTTTGAGCTGAAGTCATTGAGAAGAAGCAGGGATACAAAAAGCTCCTTGCCCCCTATTTGCCTGAAAGAGAGACCTGCACTTTTACAGGTTTCCCTTCGCTCTCTATCAGGAGGGACAAAATTTAATCACTGGGGACAGCCTGGGGTTAGGGTGAGACACTTACCAGCTTGGAGAGGGCAGCAGAGGGAAAATAACAAACTTGGCTAGGCTCTGTCTGCCATTAGTTTCCCATATACTTGCTTTCCTACAGTTTGCTGTCCTTGGAAGCCTAAACCTCTTTCCTTTGTCCTGTTATTTCCCTACAACCACCTGTTCTTTGTTGAAAATGCTGTATAAGCCTGAATTCTGAGCCACATCTTTGAGTTACTCTGCCCTGAGATGTGTATGTTAATAAACTTCCGTGCTTCTTTTCTTGTTAATCTGTCTTTTGTTACAGAGGCTCATGTGAGCACCTAAGGTGGGTAGAGAAAGTATTTTTCCTCCCATAAAAACAATTTACATTAGGGTTCATTTTTTCTGTTGTACACTCCATGTGATCTGGCAAATGTATCATCACAATATCATACAGAGTTGCCTTCACTGTCTTAATAATCCTCTGTGCTCTAGGCCATTCACCCCTGCTTCCCCTTCAATTTCTGGTAACCCCTAATCTGTTTACTGTTACCATAGTTTTACCTTTTCCAGAATGTCATGTAGTTTTCCAGATGTCATTTCTTATACTAAGAAATATACATTTTAAAGTCCTTCATATCTTTCCATGGCTTGCTAGCGCATTTCTTTTTATCGCTGAATAATAGTCCATTGTCCGAATGTATATTCACCTACTGGCAGACGTTTTGGTTGCTTCCATGTTTTGGCAATGATGAATAAAGGTGCTATAAACATTTGTACAGGTTTTTGTGTGAATGAAAGTTTTCAGCTCTTTTGGGTAAATACTAAGGAGTGTGATTGCTGGATTGTGTGGTATGAGTATGTTTAGTTTTATAAGAAACCACCAAATTGCCTTCCAAATTGGCCATCCCATTTTGCGTTCCTGTCATCAGTGACTGAAGTTCCCATCGCTCCACCTTCTCACCAGCATTTGGTGGTGTCAGTGTTTTGGAATTTAGCTGTTCTAATAGGTGCATGTTGGTTTCTCATCTTAATTTGCAATTGCCCAAACACCTGTGGTGTTGGGCTTCTTTTCATATGCTTATTTGCTATCTGCATATTGTATTTTGTGATGTGTCATTTGAGATCTTTTGCCCATTTTTAATCAGGTTGCTTTCTTGTTTTCTTATTGTTCAGTTTTAAGAGTTCTTTGCATATTTTGGATAACAGTCTTTATCAGATTTGTCTTTTGCAAGTGTTTTCTCCTGGCCTGTGGCTTGTCTTTTCTATATACTTTTTAAAATTTTCTAAAATCAGTATGTCTCACTATTGTGCCTGAACAAGTTATTAAAATGTGTCTCCCTTTGTGGAAGATGGCAGGACCCTTGAATAAGCCTGGACGAGGCGACACACAGCATAGCCTGACTGGGCTGCACTGCCTGGCACTGCAGCTGAGAGGCTCGGTGGAGCGTGGGGGTGGGGTGGTGGGGGAGAGGCTGTTTCATTGCACATGTATGGATAGATCATCAGGGTGAACACTGTTGTATCCCACAGCCAGTCAGATTTGGTGAGTTTTATAATCCTAAGTAAGCCATAAAGGAAAAGCTTTGTTCAGGCTGATTCACCGAGAACAGCCCTGAATGTTATAATCTTGCAGGTCAGATCCCATTACTTATAACTCCAAGGGATTGTTCAAACTGCATGGGGTTTTACCAGCTAGAATGCAACTTGAAATAAGCGTTTGGGATTTGAGAAAATGCACGCACTGCCAGAAGTGGTTTTATTATTATTGTATCTGGACTGTGCACTCTTTGGTTTAGGATCAGGTTGCCTGTCATGTTCCCCAGCCTCTCAGGCTTATGGGATTTCTCTCACACTTTATGTATCTAAGTGGCTGAAAAATACCCAATTTATTAGGTCTGCACCTAGCTGGGTGTCACCCCTGTCCCCTCCACCCACCCACAGGACCCTGAGTTTTTCCAAGGCTGGACCCTGGCTGCCATTTGACACCTGTGTTTGAAGACACCAGCTGCCCTTCCTGTTTTGCCAGTTGCCTGCCACACTTCCCTGTATCACGCCTTCAGGGCAGCTCAGCATCTGCCTGGAATTGCGTGAAGGTCGGGTCTGACTCACAATCTTTGACCCCCGTGTGATTCTTGATTCTGCCTGTCTTTGGAAGTGCGTCCTGTGTCCCGTATCTGCCTGTGTCTCTTTGCACCTTGTGTGCTATGCCGGGAACTCTATGCTGTGGTGAATTCTGACTCTCCTGGGAAATGACTTAGTGACCAGTTAAACATTACAAATACAATAAACAGCCAACCAAACAAATAGATACAATTACAATTGTAAACTAAAACCGGGGCTGTCAGTTGTTCCCCAGTGCCATTCTCCCTGGCAGCTGGGGAAGGCGGTGGAGCAGGGAGTTCCAGTCGCAGGCCTCATCCCTGCAGAACACAGGGCGGTGGCCTAGAGTGGACACTCCTGTCATTCGTTGCCCTTCTTTCCTGACCATGGCTCCCTCTGCCTGCTCCCAACGGGGAAGCTTCGGTTAGGGAGGCAGCCTGCCGCACTGAGGCGGGGGTGGCAGGCTCGGTGGGGGAGCCTGGGAATCAGACAGACAGGTACCCAAGTGTGGACTGGGACAGGTTTTCCAGCACTGGGGCCAGTCTCCAGTCTCATTTGTGGAAAGTGTTTTGCTCTGTTTGAGAGCCTGATTCCCGAATTCCAGAGAACAACTGTTATTTTCAGAACACCTGATACTGAAGTATCAGGTGATAAAATTACACTCCAGCCCATGAAGATGGAAGGCAATATTAGTTGAATACCGTGAAAACCATGAATATTCATTAGATGTCTCATCATGATGATGATTAATACCCTTAAAGCTATAAATGTCTGAACTCTTTTATGGACAATTGAGCTTGAGAGTGGTTTATATTCGTTTGTCTACATGAGAAATTAATTTTTGACACGATAATTAACATCAGTATTGACTTCTTTTCAAGTTTCTCAGAATGGGGATTGTATCTACCCAATAAGAGCTTACAGGTACCTGGCTCAGATCACATCCCTGAATTATTTGCTAACAGACATTCTTGTGTCAAGGAAAACACACACACACACACACACACACACACACAGTACTCACCCTGGTATAGGTGCAACCAAACCCATGTGTGGGGAGCAGGTAGAGGGGTGTAGAGGGTAAAAACGTGGTTCAAGACTCAACCAATAGCTAAACATTCCGGTCTCACGACCTTGGGCAAATCACTGTTAACTCTTCAACTTTCGCAGAACAGAAGGAATACTGCCTGGCAGGTGCACTGTGATGATTAGTAAGGACTGTGATAGTGAGTTTGTTAAGGGTCAGGGACTATAAAAATATGAGGAGTATGTGTATGCATACATATATATATATATGCCCATGTGCATTTATCTTTATCTTTGTCATCATTATAAAAATTATACATTTATTTCATCTTCCTGTAAAATCCAAATCTTACACTGAATTTTAAATGTATTTGTTGTACAGTATTTAAGGAACAATCTAAACTGTGGGTTTGGGAGACCGAGATGCCTTTGGAATGAAATGTGTTTCTTGCTTGCTTGTTTCTTCACAGGCCAACAGAGCAATAAGCACCATTGGGTTTGTGACAGCTGCCGCCAGTGCCTTCTCATTCCTGGGCTTGTTCTCAAAGAGACAAAAAGCGAAATACTGTTAACAATTTACTGAAGAGATATTGGAACTGAAGGAATTTGTGAGGAGGGGAAAAGGAAAACCTGGGAGGAATGCTTATTTTCAATGTATCATTATTGTTTCAAACCCCAAAGATGGATGGCAAGTTCTTTAATAAATTGCTTAGTGATATTATCTCATCACTGAGCCAAGGAAATTTTGCTCCCTGCTAGCGCAGATTTTCTGTGGCAGCTTGAACAAGAAGCGGTAGTCTTTAGAGTGAATCAGCAGAGGATCTTAACAAAATCACATTGCATTATCTTCTACTATAAATATTATTTTCCTTTTCCCTGAGGGTGGCTATTTTGTATTTGCCAGAGGGAAGAAGAAAAGATTATATGTGATTTTGAAAAAAAAGATAAGAGCTCCAAATGGTTAGGGTTGACATCTAAATTCATACTCCTGGTCAGCAGAGAAATTGGGAAATTTGGCATTTGGTTAGGCAGTTTGGCGAAGTTTGCTTAAGAAGCCATTTGAGGGTGGATGCCCATCCCCTTGCTCCTGTGCCCTTGGGCAGTGGGGGGGGGGGGTGTTGGGGGGAGGGGCTCTTGGTTCCCGTGTTTCAGATCCAGTGATTTTCTCAGAAACCACTCACTTGTCAGAAAAGTCCCTGACCAGCAAGAACGGGCTGTTACTTTTACCCACATCGTTTCCTTTGGCTTTTGAAGTATTTCAAAGGTTTTAACCTTAGAAAGAGATCATTAAAGTAGGTTTCAGGTGCCATTTTTAGAAAATCATATCCCATATTACTTCTTAAGGCAGGGAGTCAAGGAGAGTTGTGATTTTATTCTTGCATTTTATTGATCATGTGTTAAATGAAACAAACTGCTTTTTAGTGCCGTTCCAATAGAATTGTTGTCGACAGCAGGTGGGGGGAAATGATTGCAGTCTCTATACCCTAAGACTTTATCAGACATTATAACACACTAGCAGCCAGTGATGTGCATCCTGTGACATCATTAAAAGCATAAGCATTACATAAAAGAAATGTTCAGGTAAATATTGAGGGGGATGTGCAATGAGGGAACTGGGAATATGACAGATAAGATGACTGAATAGAAGACTCAAAGAAAGACTTGGACCTGTTAAACCAATTCAGATTTTACCCCAGGGCCAAAAATACTCCACAGTGTAATTGCCGAGTTAAGAATAAGGGTAACAGAAGGGGCGATGTGCTGCAGTCAGTGTCAGGAGAGACCTTATCTCTCTTCCTTCCTGGTTCCCTGACATCGCTTCTCTTTCTCGTGGCGCCAACTCTGCCCCCAGATAACCCCGAACTCTCTCTTCCTTCCCTGGACCTCCGGGGAAGTATGGGTGTCTCCTACCAGACACCATGACCCAATAATGCCCCTTCATTTTTATTCTAGATTTAGTTTTCTGTTGCTTTTATTGTCCGCTCTCCAGTAGTAGTTTGAAAAGAAAATGAGCACTTCGCTAATATTGTCAAATTAGGATGAGATTGGTGGCAGTTTAGGTGTTAACTTTCCCAAAGCATGTGTACCTTTTCATAAAGGTGACCGCAGAGGAATCAGAATCGGCGCATGGGGGCGGGGGCAGGTTTGAGGTCAGACCGTCCGAGAATCCTCAAGTCAAATCCTTCTAAAGAACTCTGGACTTCTCCACTCCAGACGACAGTCCTCACTGTGCTAGACAATGGCACAATGCACTTTTACATTAAATTCATGGATTAATTTTTCACATACTGTTCAAGACTCCAGTAATTTTCACCCTTAAAGGTAAGCCCACAAAGCTCATCACCAGTGTTCCCCTAAAAAATGGCCATTCTTGCTGATGGGCAGCTCAGAGTGGAAAGCCTGCTTTTCCCAGAGGCGATCATTGGTGTGTGGCCTCGCTCATTGTGCTTCTATCGGGCCTTTTCCCAAGGCCAGGAAGCCTTCCTCTGAGCATATTTTTCACCTATCACACAAAGATGTGTGAAATAAAGATTTTCACCTATCAGATACCAAACAGGTTGTTGGAAAAATTGGGACAAAAGAAAAGGGTGTATATTTATTAAATATAGGATTTTAAAAAACAGTTATGCTATCTAAATGCCACAGTGTATCAATCGACTCTTCTTACTTTAAAGGTTGAATTACTAAATACAGACATGACATGTTGCTCACAGAACCCAAGTTACCATATTTATATGTTGACATAACATTACTTCACCATAAGTTAAATATCTTTTTACCTTTTCATCCTTTGTTAGTAGCTACTGAATTAGACACATTTTGAAAATTATCATTT
Source organism: Tonatia bakeri (assembly GCA_004024845.1). NCBI lineage: Eukaryota > Metazoa > Chordata > Mammalia > Chiroptera > Phyllostomidae > Tonatia > Tonatia bakeri. The sequence goes on from PVIA01000112.1 coordinate 644,797, forward strand.
TCCAAGAACTGTGCACCAAAGGTTAAAAGCAAATAAAATATAAATAGCGTTTGTTTTTATAGAAATTTGCATTTGTGCTGCTGGTTTGTGTAACGAAGTGCCTTACTGAATCCATGCACCAGTGTCAGGCACGTAACTGACACTCACAGAATAAGACTGGTTACATAATTGCCTATGAACTATTGAAGATCTGTTAAGTTAGCAAAATTAGATTCATTGTTACAAGTAAAGCCTAGTAGATGATATAAAATGTTCACTAGGAATAAATGCCCTGTCACGGTCACAATGGGATTGATGTATACTAAAGTGTCCACAATATATTTACAAAGGGTGTACCCTCTCTTATGGTGGTTAATGTGCATCTAATAATTGATTTAGATAATGAAAAGATAGAATGAGACTTAAGATTGTTTAGTAGCCTAATAATTGTCACACTTTAGATACAGATATTATGAGTCCCATGCCTATGATTGTTTTTTAAGATCAGCGAGGCAGAGTGTGGGCCAACTTCTGGAGTAAAACAAACAAACAAATGAACTTCAGTATTTCACCTATCAGTAATAAAGAGTAAATGAAAGTGCTGCACTTCTTTAAGTTAGAAGTACAGTTCAACAGTTTTTTTGCCTTTGTGACCTGCTCTGAACGTAGCCCATCGGCCCCAAAACAACAAGCTCTGGGAGATGCCACCTTCGGTGGAGTTTGCTTAAACGCTCACTGTGGTGCCCAAGCCCAGTTGTGCAGGCAACAGAAGCCTCCATCATTCCCTGCTCCCACATGGCTCCAGCTCACCGCAGGCAGAGCTGGATTCTCCCAAGTCTATGTCAATTCTTGGTTCTTTCTTACAACTGAACAAAGGGAGCCAAAAAAAAAAAAAGGAATTTAGCGACCTTGGTAAAACATTTGCATGAATGTTCTTCACAAGGGAATATAAAGTTGAGTAAATTTGTGGCATTTACTGAGAAAAGGGTATTTTTTTCAAATTCTTTTATTCCTGTGGGTGAAAATAAAAAATATATTTGTGAAACTTTCAATGCCAAAATTCTTCTTCAATTTTCCTTTTATTGCTGTTCATACTATTAGTTTCACTGCAGTGACAAGGTATATGTTTTAACCAGGATAATGCTATGTATTGTGAATAAAGTTTATGAAAAAATAATAATCCAGGCAATGTATTTTTTCCCTCAATAGTAGAAGATAGGCATACTTAAGGTCCTTTGTTGCAAAGCTCAATACACTGAAAAATGTGCTTTGAGCCCTCAGCTAGAGAGAGAAAAAAAGGGTAGAATAGCATCGCCTCCCCACAGTGCTTTAGTTTCTGAGGGAGAAGGGGGTGCTGTTAGACATGCACAGCGACAATTCTGTTACAGTCTGGTCCAAAAATGCTGTTCTGTGGCTTGGCCGCCCCAGTCAGGTTTTCCCTTCGGAATCTCTTCAGGGCTCTCATAGCCTCGGTTGATGTAGAATCCATTCTGGCCGTCGCCCGAGTAATCCGTCCTGTTCGTGGGAGGCCACATAGGGTCTTCTGCCAGCTTCTTTTGCCAGTTTCTATATTGACTTTTCGAATAGAATCCAAATTGTTTTTTGATCAATAGCCAGAGCTCTCGATTTTGAAGGATGGCATCCTGGAAAATCAGGTGGGAAAAACAAACCATCATCCACTTCCCTGCTGCCTGGTTGCCACCACCACATGCTGTTCCCCCACGCCCTCCCCTGAGATGTGCTTATTGCTGCTGCTGCTGCTGGGGGAACTTCTCCTCCCTTCAGTCCCCATGAAGCCTAACAGCTCCCCTCTTTCCCTTGAGAAGCAAGAGCGTACTTGCGTTCACAGAAATCTGCTGAAAGTATACATACACCCTGTCATTTCCACAGACTCCTAGCTAAATCCTGGCTGATGATGATCCACCTAGAATTATGTCACTGCCAGACTGAAATGATAATTAGTGTACTCGATGAACTCAAAATTAAGAAAAGAAAAAAAATCACCACTACCTGCCACGTGCCACATAAAAAGTGCCAAGTAAATGTTTGTTGAATGAATAGATGAACTCCAGCAGTTAAATGGGTTTTGATTCCATTTTTGGGCTCTGCTTTTTCTATGTTCCTGTGCACACACTTTCTACACATCTATAATAGAATTGGTCAAATTTTGCTTTCCACTTTTTATACTAGACTTTCAATACAGTGATAGTCCTTTTTAGTGATTGTATAACATTTCTTCAAATTGCTGTACAACTATTTAAAGAAACAGCCTCTTTACTTTCGAACTCCTGAGTCTAATAATTTACCACTGTCAGTAATACTATGATACCTTCATACATGCAAGTTTTTTCTCTTATTTGGGTTTTATTAAAAATACAGTCTCAAAAATAAAATACCTCAGTTTTACTGACTGTTTTCAATGGAATATTTGTGTGTATATATATCTTTTTAAAAATTGGTTGATCATCTTTCTCAACAGACTTATAATATATGAATCTTTTTTTTTAAAGAAAACTATCCTTTAAGAAAAATAGTACCTGAAGCTTTCACTGAGTAGGTAAAGAAATGTAGTAGCCATGTAGAAGAGAAATGAAGGGAGAAGACCCTGAAGGATAAGAACTGACTAGAAGGAGCAGTGACTTCTGGTCTCTCGTAATTAAGGAAGCCCTTCTGGACAGCCTTTCACTTTAAATGGGCTCACTGGATTTCAGAGCCGGAAGGTTGCCTGGTCTGGTCTCTAGCAGGGTATTGAGAACACTGGATATGTACAATACCGCACTTCCACGTGAAGCAAAGTTAGAGTTGATTCGATGTTTTGCTTTCTATGCTACAGATGCTGAGAGCATTTTTGTGCAGCCTTCAAAGAATTTTAAATCATTTTCCAAGGCATTTCCCCCATAGAGTACATGTACAAGTTTATATAAACCCTTAATAACTATCACTGTTGGGGACAAAAGTGCCTTAAAAAAATGAGCCTCTGTGGAAAACGAGACCTTTTATTTGGTTAGCTTCCCAGCAAAAGAGCAGGAACCGCACAGAAATCACTTTACCTCCACAAAGAAGGCCACACAGAACTGGGTGAGGGCCGCCACCAGAACTGAAACCCTCCAGGATGTTATGGTTGGAATGAACTGTGGAAAAGGAAATAATTGTTACGCATTCCATATCTTACACTTTGAAAAATCGTATTATTTAATTCATATATGTGTAACAATTCTGAGCTTGGAGGGTAGGCATTATTTTCACCACTTTGCAGATGAGAAGGTTGGTACCTGGGCCAAAGGCTCAGAGTCAACAGACAGAAGGCAGAGCCAGAATTCAAATGAGGACCGACTGTGTCTGGTCCCGTGCTCCCGCCCTTGCCTGGTGATAGACATCGAGTGAGTGTGCCTCGGGTTGCAGACGTGAGACAGGACATGTGGGAGCCTGTGTGCCTCTCTCCGTTTCTATCTTTTTAGATAGAGGGAAGTGGGTATGAGTTTAAGTCATCCATCTAATAGTATTAGTACTTCTAATTCTCCCAAAGCAAAATCTAATTAAAATTCATTCTTTCGGTAAAATTACCCTATGAGTAAACATAAAGGGGCACAAAAGTTCAAGTTTATTTTTTAAATTGAAACAAAGGAAACTTTTCCAGAACCAATCTTCCCAGCCCTAAATCCG
>PVIA01000112.1:648538-658667 GCA_004024845.1 Tonatia bakeri
TAACCTCTTCATAAATTTCATTTTAACCCACTGCACCATGTATCAAGTATTGTCCACTGAAATAAAACTCTCCACAGCCAATATCTGACAGACAGAAAAATATTCCTCACAACTACATTATGAAGGATTTCTACTGTATATTTTAAATTTTAACTTGAAGAATTAATTATAGTATTAATACATAAAGTTTATTATACTAGTTTAACACAGAAGAATAAAGTATCCAAACATAATATTTCAGGTGTGACTAGGATACATGTACCAAACTGATAATACTAATAATACTGAAACAATCAGAGCCTAGCATATGTGAGATCTAGCTACGTTATTTGCTTTTCTAGTACATGGAAATAGCCTCACAGTATTCAGTGGTCAGAGAGACTATGGCAGTAACAGAATTTCAAATTACAGTGTAAATATGGTCCCACTGCATGCAAGTCGTAACAGATGTGCAAATGAATTACTGCTTACCTCCATTCCTTGGTATATATCTTGAAAATCAGAAAACAGAATGAAAACTGTGAGGCCCAAGGCAGATATCAGCAGAAATGAGAACATATCTGAAGAAACACCAAACATTATTTTTAGATGCTGAGGAATGTTTCGCATATTTTTGGCACACATTACAGAATCAGTTATCTCTGTTGGGCAAATACCGGATACGTCTTCAGATGTTTTGATGTATCCTCATGTGCTTTAAAATATGTTCTCATGCTTACAAGACAAAGGTGATATCTTAAAGATTTTCCTTGAAAGGCTCAGTGTAGAAAGATGCTAATAAATGCATTATAGTAACCTCCATAAAGGAGCTACTTCAACTGAGGAGTCCTGGGGGCTGAAACATCCTGCGATGACCAGCCCATGCAAATGGTGGGCAGAAGGGCTCCAATGCTTTATCACCATGTGTGTATGGAGTCGTGCATGCATAGACAAACAGTTCTCCAGATCCGGCCTCATTCTTCTTCACTGTCTGCAGAATAAATCCACAGATCCTTCTTTGATCAACATCTAAGGCCTTCTGCAACATGGATTCAATCAGCCTTTCTAAACAGATTTCTCATTGCTCTCCCTTGTGTGCATAGGAAAGTCAAATCACACACCTGCTGCTTCCACAGAGACCCAACCTTTCCAGCTCCTGGCCCTCTGTCCACAGAATACTCTGTGTAGGTGGGAGTCCTTCTCTCTTGGCAAGTTCCAATTTTACAAAAAAAAAAAAAAAGCTCAATTCAAATATTATTTTATTTTTAAAGACTCCCCAATTCTCCCTTACAAATTTTTGTTTCATATGGCATCTATCATAATCTTTGCATTATCTTCATCTATGTGTCATCACAAGTAAGTAGGGCTTGCTCAAGAATACGAAGGTGATTTAATTATAAATTTATTCATATAACCTATTCTAGCAATAGGTCCGAGGAGAGAAAAAGGCAAAATCATCTCAGTAGGTGATGGGAAGGCATTTGATGAAATGCATCTCCCAATCTGGATTTTAAAACACACTTTTAACTTGTTAGTAATAGGAGGGTATTTTCTTTACATGATGAACCGATATTCAAAATTGTATTTACAAGTGAAAACTACTAAGCATTTTTATTAAAGAGTAAAACTATCTGCTATTACCACTATTATTTAACATTGTCCTGGAAATTCTGGACTGTACACTAAGAAAATATAAATAAACTATAAATAAATGTTTTAGCTATGGGAAAGGGAGAAGAAAAACTATTATTTGCAGATGATAATAATTATCTTTTAGAACACTCAAACATCAAGGATTAATAGCAAAATTCAGAGAGTTCTGGGTAGAAAATGAATGTTAACACTATACCTTTCACATGTGTTAATGATAATCAGTTAGAATATATAATGGGAAAAAGTCATTCACAATATAAACAAATATAAAAAACATAGGATTAGCTTTTAAATACATGTGCAGGATCTATAGTGCAAAACACAACAAATATTTACTACGACATAAAAGAAAGCATGGATAAAGAGAGAGACATGACATGTTCTTAAATGTGAAGACTAAAGTGTGTAAACAAATGCATTGTTTTGCACAGCAGATTATTTAAAAGCTTGACAATTTTTTCTAGCATTTATCTAAAAGAATAAATAAGAAATAAAAGTAAGAATTTTTTTTTAAATTAAGAGTAATGAGGATATACTAACCTTACTACCCTTTAAAGCTTATTATAAAACTATAATTTTTAAAGTGGACTGCTAGGTTAAAAATAGGCTAGCATATCAATGAAAGACAAAAGATAGTATGGAAAAAATTAATTACATACAAATTATATAGTATATAACATAATAAACATAATATCAAGACTTACATAATGTAAATTATATATATGAGAAAAACATAAATATATATTAATATAGGTATGATAATGACTGTATTACATTCAGTTGAGAAATAAGTGACCAAAAAGAATATCAAATAATAAAATCTGCTGGGAAAACTAGGGACTAGTTGGATAAACTAGTTTGATCTCTACTTTAAATTATACCCCAAAATTGGATTTCAAAAAACATTAAAAGAAATTTAAAAAGCTAAATACACAATAATCTGATTTCACAAAGAGAAAAAGTCATACATAGAGGCAGTGGAAAAAATCACAAAGGAACAAAGAGCTCATACTAATAAATAAGAAATATAACAGTAATCCAATGGAAAAAATGAATAAAAATGTAAATAAAGTTCAGAGAGAAAGAAATGGCTAATAACATGAAAATATATTCATCCTCACTGGTGATTAAAGAGATGTACAGAGCGATTAAAGTAAATTGCTCAATCTTATAAAGCTATTACAAGGTCAAGTTGTATTTGAATTTGTGGGAAAGCCTTTTACAAAATGGCTTATACGTGGGTGCTGAAAATCCTTCTTGATGATTCACAATAGGGTGGGACTCATGTGATTCAAAAGTGCTTGTGTTTATCTGCAAATGAGCAGGTTTCTGCCATGGGCTCTACCACCTATGAAAATTGCCATTTAGTCATCAATTTTAGATCAGTGCAATTGTCTCCCTCTTGACCAATCACTTCATCAGTGAGTTGCAACTCCGGGGAGGGGAATGGAAAAAATCTTTTTAATAAAATGTGAACTTCATATACTTACAGTTCGTGTAGATGGGTTTTCGAAACGGCTTTCCCTTAGAAAAGATAAATGCCACTGTGATACAGTTGATGGTGGTGATGGGCCACAGTGTGGTACTCTCAAAACTTAAAACTGAACCAGGAACCAGAGTTGCGTTTCCAGTCCAGTTTCTTTCCAAAGTCTTATATGTTGAGAAATCACTTTGGTTGTCCAGAAAGCACTCACTGCAAAAGAATTACCAGCGTGTATGGGACTTTGTATTTGACTTTGATCCAGCTAGTGGAAAAAAATTTGTTTACCTCTACCACAGAACCTCAGCTTTCAAACTCTTCCAGCCAATAACCACCATGATGAAAACCTCTTGCAATGTCAAAGCATACATCAAAGTCAGAGGAAGTCGAGATTGTTCTTTGTCCAGCACTTCATTTAGAACAAGCGATCTGTTTGAAACTGCTCGAATAAGGATTTTCTATGGAATTCGTTTCAATTCAGAGTAAATGGGGTGTGTGTGTGTGTGTGTTTTCTCTTTCGTGGACTAATGTAAGCCTCACAACTTGGGTCCTCATTTTGAATCTGCCCACTCTAAGCCACTCTCCTCATACAACCAAAGACTCCACCTGACGATCCGAGCATGACACACCCCCTGCTTATGAGTGCCTGTGGCTTTAATTTGCTAATAAATTCAGAAGTTGCCAAACTTGTTAGGCAGGCCCAGAAGGCCTTCAGACTCTCATCTCAATGTCCCTTTCCAGCTGTATCTTTTGTTGGTCCTTCCACACTCCTTATATTCCAAACCTGTAGGAATATTCCCTGTTCCCCAAATATCACCATTTCTACACCTCTGTTCCTTCCAACATCACTCTGTCTTAAAGGTCTTTACATCTGCTTCCCAGCAGAATCGGCGTGCCATTCTTCCCTCTTATTGCTGCACTTAGTTCGTTATTTTGCAAGCATGCATTCATCTGTTTTTATTTTTCAAGCCTGGGATGAGAGTTCCTTTCATGTGGAATTTTTCTTTTGGTTTTATTCATTTATTTTTGTTTCACTCAGATTTACAACAAATCCTTAGCACCCATTACAATGATGCCACATATCATTTGTTCAGAGAAAGTATTTAAGAGCTTTTCCAGCTCTGATTGACCTGTTTGAAATGGTTTTTTTTCCAATATCAAACCCACAAATCAGTCTCCATCAGTTTTCTTATGCAGCTTGAAACATTTTATTACTATTATAATTGTTTATAAGTAAATTTTATTTTCCATTTGTGACCTGAAATGCAAGACTTAAAGACTTAAGTCTTATTATTCTCGGCTCCCTTGGATTTCAAAATGTGCTTTGTATATAGGAGATGTTCAGTTAAAGTTTGCTTAACAGATTAATGAAACAATCAATAGTTAACAAAGCATTCTTGCACAAAGGGATAAATAGGAGGTCTGAAGTGTAGAGTTTAATACTAAAAAGTATCTAATGCAACATACTTACACTGAGATAAGGAAGTCGGGGGCCCATGTGACACAGCTCGTTAGTGACAGAGGCAGGCCTACCCATCTGTCATCTCTCTGGCTGTGCCATGCTGTGTCCCAGCTTTAATCAGACCTGCACTTCTCTGACCATGTTCACTAAAACTTGGAGGAAATCTGGTTTTGGACAAAAATGACATATAGTTCAAGTAATACATATATTTCAAGTAATATGTCACTTGGGTCTAAGTGGCAATCTCAAACACCATTTGATAGTTTTTATTCTGCCTTCCACTGTCCCGGAGCTTTGATGCCTGCAGCTTTGATGCCTACAAGCCCAGCTTCAAAAACAAAACAAAACAAAACAAAACAAAAAAAGCAGCTCTCTTCCTGCCTTTCTTTTTGGAGGTCAGGCAGGCTTCGTCAGAAAAAATAAGGTTAAACCTCTGTTGGCACAGTTCCCCTCATCTAACCCTTAGTCTACAGTTAAATAAATTCAAGCTCAGGGAGGTGAAGAGACTTGCCTCGTGTCTAGTGTTCAGTCAGAGCAATGATATCATCAACTAACATTTTAATTTCAACATTCACTTGAAAAGCCCAAACTAATTTAAGCAAACCTCTTATGTGTCAAGGGCCAGCTGACTTCAGCCCACAGACCAAATCCAGCTCACCAACTGTTTTTGTAGGTGAGGTTTTGTGGAGTGCAGTCACGCCTGCTTGTTTGAGCATCGTCTGAGGCTGCTTTTCACTGCAGCCGCAGAGTTGAATAGTTGCAGCAGAGACCATCTAGTCCACAAAGCCCAAACTATTCACTGCCTGGCCCTCTACAAGAAAGGTTTTCCCACCTTGGTCTATATGTCACATCCAAGCCATCAGGGAATTAATACATTCATTCAGTCAACCAGCTGTCAGAGCTATACCTCAACAGCCAATGTAAAAATCTTTTCCTTCTCCTTCTACATGACTCACCCCAGGACTCCACCCATTAACTGTGCTCTGTGTTCTGTCTCACCAATGGTGTTTTGCAATGTGGAGACACAACTTTTGCTGATTAAAATTGTAGGGTATATGTTTAAACCCAGTTGTACAATGTCACTGGGTACTCATTGTGTCACCTTCAGAAAAGAAAACCAAGAACATGAACGTTACCTGTATCTGTAGACCTCACAGTACCAGGGCTGCTGCTTCACGTAGAGAAACGCGCAGACCTGCACCATGCAGGTGAAACAGGTATTCGACAAGACTGACAGCAGCAAAGGCGGCGAGAGCAGCTGTCCTGCTGGTCGGTATGGAGCCAGCTTTGGGTAGGCCTGAGTCGAACTCACTGAAAGACAAATGCATTTTTCCCCATTTCAGTTTCATTGTTGAGAATGAAAGACTGAGATGCGTACTGTTGTGAGTCTTGCCTTAGGGCTTAGATTGAGCACACATGCATCAAGAATTTACATCTAGGAAAGCACATTGTCCAGTTGCAGATCCGATGCTATCAAGCTTTGCTTTCTCCAGGCTTTGGTTTTACCCGCAGAAATGAAAAGTAACGTATTCAAAGTTCTGTAATTAATACATTTACCACATTGCATGGTGCAAATATTTTTCTCTACAACCAGCCTGACCAGAAGTGGTATGTAAGAGAACAAGATGGCCTTCCACATGGATAAGCATTGCTATTACCTCTCAGTGATGATGGGAAAGAGGAGGGTTAAGACGAGGAGAGTAAGAAAGCATCTAGCTGATTCATCTTCGGATTCTGGGAAAAATTATTTTAAAAGCACTCACTCTACTGTTCATTCAGCAAATGTTCTCTGAGCATTTCTGTGTACCAGAATAGATGCTAGAGGTATGTTCTGCTCCTTCCTGGAAATGTGCGTAAATGGCGAATGGCTAGAGAATGTTAGTCTTGGTTAGAAAAAAGAGTTCATTAAAAAAATCTTGCTTCCAGATGAAAATATTAAAATATGTTATAGTATCTTCATTTTTCTTGGAAGCCATGCATTCACAAGCTAATGAAAATGGAATGTACTTATTAGGTCTGAGCAGGAAGGAAGCAAGGGAAGGTCAGAAATTAGAAACATCACATTTAAAGGTTTATATCTTAGTCATGCTTCAGTTCTTGCCTTCATAACCATCAACATGTGCCATTTCATAACTCATCACTGGTTCCTTTGGCGTGAGGAAGAAAATAAAATGTGTGTGGTTAGATACGCATTCATGAACACAGGGGCAGGGCGGTAGGGACTGGATGTCCAGTTTGGGTTGAGAAAACTCTAAAGTAGTTTTTCAGTTTGATCAACGTGTGTTCCAGGTTAATCATGTTAACCTCGCCAGTCTCTCACTTTCTCATGTACCAATATAAAATGAAAGTGTTGGAAGTCTGAATGTCTCCAAAGGCCTTCCAGCTCTCTTATCCTAAAGCTCTACAACTAAGGCTCTACCTTTACCAATTTAAGCAATATCTCCCAGGAGGGTGCGGGGCTAGAGGCTATGGGGTATGCAGAGAAGAGGGACTCTCATCTGCCCTCAAAGAGCTTGAAGCCCAATGGAAGACACAGGTGGGTGCCTTCTATTGCATAAAGGGCTTTAATGCCCTGTGTGTTCTCTGCTCTACAGCATAATGCAGTGGTATGGAACCCAGGCATTAAGCATGATAGAACGAGGAGCCCTGAAGTGCAAGCTTGGATAACAACCTTGGGTTTCAGTGGACAGAAAAAATTTCTGAATTGTCCAGGTTTCCTTAAAATGATGATGATATATGCTATCAGATTGCATGCAGAGGAATGAGAACTGGTGGAATGTTATATTTTATTTACAATTAATCACTGCCTCTAAGTTTCCACAGGACATTACTCATATTGTCACTGGTGTCTTGCATTAAATCAAGCTGTTTACACATGCACTCAGCAGACTGTGAGCTCCCTGAAGGAAGACAACCTGTCTCATTCTGCTTTCCGGGCGTGACTGAATCCAGCACAGGTTCTGCTGTATGGGAGGACTTAGAAGTTTTAATTCCTATTCTCAAAGTACAGTTTTTAATTGTTCAGCATCATTGTGGGTATAACGTAGGTGTGCTTCCCTAAATAGCTGGCTTACTTTGTATTATAGACTTTTTAAGTTACGTAAGTCATGTTGCAGGAGGCTCACAAACTCACCTAAATTACACGCAGAATTTTGAGTGTGCATCATGAAATTTTTAAAGTGCAAAGATATATATTTGCCATCAGATTCTCCAAGGGGACCAAGACCTAGAAAATTTTAGGCGTCACTGAAGCCCTGGTAGACTTTAGAAAAGAGATGTTTGTATAGACTGTATGAATTCCCTCCTACAGCCTCCTTTCCTGGACACTGCCTCCTCCCATATGCTGAAATGACTGGCCTGGATGGGCCTGGATTGTCTGAACCCATATTCACTCATAAAAATGACTGTCTTAGAGGTCAGCATCTGACACAAATTAGGTCACTAAATTTTCTCTCAAGAGATTTGCAAATAAGATATCCAGAAGCTAAGCTAATTACCTATGGGAAGACAAGGAGAAAGATTATGGAGATTCAGCAGGGGCACCATTTAGGGTCATTTGCAGAGTGAATAAGTAGAAGTGATATGAAAACAGTAAGAATAGAAAGAAGAAGAAAAAGACAAGATGGTCTCTCGGAAATAAAGAAAGCAGCCTTGAGTGATCTAGCCCTTCCAAGGGCCACCTGCTTCCAAATTTCTGTTCTCAGATTTCTGTGAGAATTATATTCTGAAACATCCCCCTTTCTCTATTTTTTAAATCTAATTTGAGTGGGTCTTATGGGAGAGAACAAAGATGTAGCAAGGACAAATTCCTTTCAAGATGGCTTCTAGGCCTATAATAGTCAAATGGACTTCAAGGCATACATTTTCTTAATTGACTCCCCTGACTTCATCTTACTTTTCTCCCCAATATTACCCTTAACATACAGGGGTGGGCACAAGTAGGTTTACAATTGCTTGTATGGGAAGAGACATGCAGGATATCATTACAATAGCTTTATTCACTCAAAGGATGTCATAAGACAATTGTAAACCTACTTTTGTTGTATTAGGTGCCTTTGTTTGCCTTTAAATCTTGTGGGAACAAGGCAGGGTATGTATACATAAGCAATTAAATAAATTCAATATGTAATGGTATTGTGTTTGTCTCATACTAACTCAAGCTTAAGGTCAAAGCCATAACCTGGGAACCTGGAAACACAGGGACCTTGGTGAGAATGATTTTACATTGATTGTTTAATTGTCAGTGACTCTGAGCATCTGCAGATGAATGTCCACAGTTCTTAGTCTGGGAGTCATGATTCTGTGATCTCATCCAACTCACATTTCAAATTTTATCTTTTGATGTTTCTTTTCGAATGCCCTACAGTGTGGTCACACTGAAAAACTCATGCTCCGTATTTATCAGCTCTCTCTTGTTCACAATGTTTTCTTCTATTTGAAATTTCCTTCTTTTAGTAAAAGATATTTGGAATCGACCCATCCTTCCTATTTTGATGCAAATGCTTACCTTTTCCATAAAGCCAACCTTAGTTATACTAAGGTTGGCTTTACTACCTGGTAGTATAACTATAACCGTAGTATATCTCCTTTTTCTCCATTGTGGTCTCTTCCCTAATCCCAGATTTTCAGAAGCAATCTCTTATTTTTTCTGAACTTCTTTTTTCCCTGGCACTCACTGCTTTAGATTAGCATTTCATTAATTCATGTATGTCAATTTCCCCACTAAACTCTGAATTTAGTGACCAGTCTTTTTATGCACCAGGCAAGTACATGCCTAACAAATAGTAGGAGATGCACATATCTAAGAGGATGCTGATTTGGGAATTTTCCTTTTGTCTGGGGAATTTTACTGAGCCTCATATTTGAGGACAATGAATTTTAAGTGTCAATATAATGTAAAGAGAGAGCCCTTTGCCAAATCTCCATAGTACCTGCTCAGAGATCCACATGGGTCCTTCAACTGAAAGCATGCCCACCTAGTCCCCCACACAGTTACCTATATACAGACTATATAAGAAAAGCTACAATGATTATCAAGAGATTTTTTTAAAGATTTTATTTCTTTATTTTTAGAGAGGGAAGGGAGGGAGAAAGAGAGAGTGAGAAACATCAATGTACGGTTGCTGGGGGCTGTGGCCTGCAACCCAGGCATGTGCCCTGACTGGGAACCGAACCTGCGATGCTTTGATTTGCAGCCCGCACTCAACCCACTGAGCTACGCCAGCCAGGGCTATCAAGAGATTTTTTAAAGAAATTTTAGGAGCAGAAAGAGCTGTGTGTTTTTTTCCTGCACCACCCCAACACAAATAACTGAGTGTCATTAGAACCACTCTATGAGAGATCTTAGTGGTTTTGAGGTAGAGATTGGCTCACTCCTTCCCCTGTTGCAATACCAGAGGGAAGAAAGAGGGGGCAGCAGTGAGAGCAAGCTATACATCTACTGTCAATATCTTGTAGGTCAAGCAGAAGCTATGGGAATTAACCAAACTAGAGGCATCTTGGGAGGAATCTACCCAATGGGGCAGTCTGCTGGGGTTAGAGGCACAGCAGCAAAA